>JAEQBA010004625.1:0-23100 GCA_019434445.1 Phalangium opilio | reverse complement strand
ACAACAGACGCGAAGTTCAAAGAATCTTTCATTTTCAACAACCTCCAAAGGCTGAAGGGATAATCGCGCTATACAAATATTATGAAAAAATTTTTTTAATTATTTTGAACGTCACCATATATCCGTTTCAATAAGCCTTAGACTAAGTTGCCTTACTGTTAACGAATTATGTAGAACTAACTTCTCTGTCATGTTTTCATTTCTCGACTTCGATAAATCTTCCTGACAACAAGACGAAAAAACCAAACAAGAACCCTTCTTTAAGATTTTCAACATATTACAGTTTCTTTGACAAGTTGTTTGGGTCTAACATTTGCTAAGCCTCGTTTTGTATACATAAATATAAATAAGATAAGCTAGAAAGAGGAAGGGGGTATGAGTGACCGAAAACGTCGATGCATCAACGCCGATGGACGGGTGATTGCTAGTCTGATATGTAATGGTCCCCGTAACCGCATCAATCGAATATTCCAGAGAATAATGGAATTTGCCGACAGTCGGTTCAATATCGCGAATTTTTGTGAAACCAAAATATAAAACTTTTCAATTTACAAAGGTACTGCTTGGCGTTGTACGTATTTTTAAATAAAATTCATAATTGGGGCGTACGAAATGGGGCCCATAGAAAAATTTTCCCCATCCAAAACTTTGCGAGATAACTTTTGTGAAAGAATATATTTTCTCCCGGAGTTCTTGAATTAACTTTGTCCAATTATGGAAGACTAATTTAGGCTTGTATCTTTCTGGCCCTTGACACTAGGAGAGTTCGCATTAACGCTAACATTGAGATCAAACAAATATTCGTAGCACATGAAGCAACAAATATTAAAAGCTGGGTAACAAAATGTAAGATAGGATTAGTACTATTTAGTCTTTCTCTCAGATACCTTTCCGTCAATTGGTTCCTACAATAAACGCGATACAAATATTTTTAACTTAATAATAATCCGAATGAGAACAAGGCGTCTAAAAAAGAAGGAGGTTAACTGAAGGAAAGTGCTTACATTAACGGGAAACTAGGGCTGTTAACGTTATCTGCCCAAAGAGAGAGAGAGAGAGAAGGGCCGAGTTTTGGAAGAGGAGCGAGTTGTTGGAAGTGCAATTTCTGGCCAGGGCTTCGCTTCTACTTGTAATTGCTCTTAGGGATAAAAAATAAAAGAGGGAACAGAAAAGGCTTGCTGGAAGAGCGAGTAAAAAAATAGCGGATGGTTGTTCGTTCCGTTAATGTGTTGTTTTTTTAGGACGCGATCGTCCGTTGATCGCCTCCGGGGTATTCCGTTCAATCTGGCCGTTGGGCCCTTATCTTCCTCCTCCTTCAAACTCCCCTTCCTCTACTCCAACAGAAACTCTTGGACGGGTTTTTTTTCTTCCTATTCTTTTTTCTATATATTTTCGTAAGCCCACCTTCCTCCTATGAAAGTCTGTCTTATGCCATGTATATTTACAAGTATGGAGTATATATAGCCTTTTTGAGAGACGAGAGGAACGACAATGTAACGTTTTCCGATTCTTTACTGACACGCTAGGAAAGAGGAGGGTTTTCCTTTCCTTTTTTTCGGCGGAACGATACACGGCAAAACCCGGACGGGCCAAGACAGTCGCGGTTGTCGAAAGTCAATATTTTTTTCCCTGGGTTTAGTTGCGGGTGAAGTGTTATGGAGAAGCCAATATACAATGTGGCTCGGGTCAAAAAACCCGATAGGTTCCATGAAAAATAAATGTATATATTCCTCGAAAACCATGCTTCTTACATCTCCATTCAGATTTTTGGGCTGTTAGTGAGGAACGAAGAAGTAAAGAGATATATAATTTCTAGGTTAAGAATTGCTGTCGATACGGGGACTGTATTTCAAGGACTTAAGCTCTGGTCATAAGGACTGTTGCTTTCTGAGCAACCAATAAGATTCAAGATTGCGTTCTAAAACCTCGTTAGCGTCGCGAAAGTCGATGGTTCCGTTTAAAATTTTCTCTAAATTGAGTTATTACAGTGGGTAATAGAGCGACTTACGAAACAATCTCGGAGAAAGTGAAAAAAAGGCGACATTTTGCAAGTCCAGCGCGTCAAACTCAATTTAGAAGTCATATTTAAGCTCTAGTTATAAAGCAATTATCCTCGACGACGTCTGGAACGGTTAATATTGAGATTAAGCAGGCGTGCAATGCAGACCCCTATGGTTAAGGTATGGTGAGAAGGGGGTCAACCAAGAGTTGTACAACGCTACAAAATGGGTAAAACTACGGGGGACACAACATGTCACCCCCGTTTAGGCCAATTAGGCCGAGACATTTTCATTAAAAACGTATAAGTTAGTCGTGTAGCGCGAGCCAAAACGCGAGACCAGAAAACCACCATGTACACTAACTATTCCGAACCGAATTAAGCTGATTCTACACATTTTTTACCCATAGATGAAACTTTAAATTATGTACCGCAAAGCGACAGTCAATGCCTTAAACTATTAACAAGTTCTATGATCACTTACTATTTTAATCAGAAGTTTGTCAAGTAACGTTTAAGGCGAACTTTTTGAATGATTTGTGGCAAATGATGGAGAGCGGGTTACTTCGGCTTTGAGTACAGACCAGTAGCGTACCACTATTAAGGGCTACCTTATATGCCATTTCGGTAATTTAGTTCTCGCCGTCTAAATTAAGTTGTAACGAGGAGTGCGTGTCAAGCACGAAAGCCCTCGCTTACCGAACGCCCCCCGTTTCATCCCCCACGCCTTCAATTTCCCCGTCGCGAGGAACTCCTATTTGTTTTTGCCCCGACACATTTAAGATTTTCTGCCTTTTTCAATTCACTTTCCCGTTTTCCCATCAACCAGAAGTTCATTACTGGTCTTTTCATAGTAGTTAACATTCTATTAGAGCTCCAGATACTCATACGTAAAGCCCATGGTCAAATCAAGAAATAGAGAGTTACGAGCATCTCCGTAAATGGTAGATTAACTTCTAATAATGTTCTTTCGCTCGTTTAAAAGGCAAAAGTTAGGTGTATTGAACCGCGGATGACCAAAAATTGTAGACTAGGAAGTTAGGAAGAAATAATTTTTGGGCATAGGAGGAACTAACTTTGGTACAGGATTTAATAAACTATTCGATGTCCCGGGGATGCTTGACGAATGAGGTGTCAAAGAAACGTGTCAACGATAGTTTGGGGGCGCCCAAAATCATTTGCATTCCCAAGAAAACGCGCGAGAGCCCTTTTTTCCCGCCCTAGACACGGATGATAAGAGCTTCATATTTATAAAAGCGCAACGCAGGAGTAAAAAGTCATAACTAAATTTTCAGGAATATTACGTTTTAGAAGGGTTAATTCAACGGTTATTTCCGTATTCAAAAATCTCGCCCTTCAATACTTTTTGGACAAACCATTAGATTCCGGGAATACGTAATGCTTGCGATAAATATATATCCGCCGTTTTTCTTACGAGTAAAGTTACTTACTTTTTGAATTGAAGTAAATCTCCCCACCTTCAACTTCCATATCCCTTTTTCCAACGAATCTTCGCCTCATTAATAAAACTTTTCGGTATATCCTACGTATGATAGTAATAGCCCCGCCATGGCGCATGCATAGACCAATATATAATCTTCCGGAAAAGGTCGTCTCTACGTCCAGCTTTGAAGTAATATAAGTTCGGGTGAGGGTGACCAGGGGTATACTTTCTGGGACGTAGCCGAGCGGAATCGGGCGGGACAAACTCACGGGGCTTACGAATTTACGACTACATATGACGACAAGTAGAAGGAGAGTTTTCCAAAAGGAAACGCGCTTCCATACTTTACGACGGTGATTTGTCTTGGAAACTTTCCTTTGGCCAAATTACCCCTAAGTCTCGTTGCTTTCTCTAAACCTTCCTTAATACCAAGAGTTGATAGATAAGAGTAACTTTACATTAAAACGTAATTCATCAACTTGTCTCCGATTTGGAAGGAATGAAGAAAATGTGTTCTACAATGGGGGTGTGTAATTCGCAATACAATGGGGGTGTGTAATTCGCAATAGGATGAGATAGTTTACATACTATTCAAGATCATGAAAGGAACACAAACAAGGATCCTCTTGCACTCTTTCATAACAACTCTTGATATTCTTTCCAGATATATCGGCAGTGCAGCGCGTGGAAAGAGTCTCGTTTTTACGACTCAATTTTACCTCGATGGCGGGATTATAAAGTTACTTTTAAGAAGGAAATATCCTCTCACTAACTTCGTTTACGACTTTGATAATGCGCTACTAACTTATCGATTACGTATTATATTTCTTTGCCATAAATTCTCTGGCCTATTTACATCTAAACTATGTTTAACAAAAGAAAGACATGACGTAAATATAAATGTAAAGACTCACTGTGCAGCAAAATTATGAATTCCACATTGTTGGTCCAACTTGATATCGCAATAGGTGTAGATTCATGAGATGGATTCATTGAAGCGATGTTGAAATTGTCCACCGCTACAAGAGTAAACAAAATAAAACACAATTCATTGGCTTAAATTAATCAAATTTAGAACATAAAAAACTGATAGGCATTTAAGAGAATGAGTGAGTTCCTAACTTCTTTTAGAACACCATGGAAATGGACCACTTTTTATAATCGCCTGGAAGCTCCGCATTTCGCCACTATGGTGGACATAATTTGGTGGCGATAAGCGCCTTGCATTTTTTTTTTATTATTATGCGAGGGCGTTATATACGGATTAGAGCAGATTTTTGGGGGCGAAAGAAAGCGTTTGTCGGCCGGCGCCGAGCGACTGCTCCTAATCACGCACGGAGAAAAGTTCAAAAAGGCGCGTGTGGACGCCGCCGCGATAAAAAGGGTTTCGCGTGAGACTCGCCAATTACAATATTACTTGTAAAATCCCCACGCGGCCGGAGAAGGAGGTGGTCGCTAGCGCAGAGGGTGGAGGAATAGAGAGTCCGGCCGCTTTTGACCGGGGTTTGGCTATTTAATGAGACGGGACACACAAAGCCAACTATCCCGAGAGAGTTTCGTTCGCATCCTTTAAGAAGCGTTTCTTAAAAGGTTAAGGTCAATCCGTAAGAAATTTTCTATAATGGAAAATTCTTTCTCTCGAACCGGCACTCTAGGTTTAACACTAGGAACATATTTAACTCGATTCTAACAAGCTATCTTAAAAATCCAGCTCAGGGTAAATACATATAAGGTTTCGGAAGTGTTAAAAAATGTTAAATAAGGCGTTTTCTCATTAAGGACGACAGCTAATAACGCCTAATGGACAAAAAAAATATTAAAAACCAATCACGAATCAGTTTAGGGGTGGTAAGACATAAAAATGGCATTAACTTCCTCTCCCTTTAGGGAAATCCCTCCAAACAATTATTGGGCGTTTCTCATTAAACACGACGGAAGTATGTTCTATTTCCTGGCTAATTTAAAAGCCCGGAGCTTTTAACCCAACTATAAATATATCTTTTGTTCCGCTAGATGCCTAAACCTTTTTTGCATGATACAAAGCACGTGACCCGTATAGTGTTCTCCACATTCTTACATCGTTAGTATTGCACCATTGATATTCTTAAACAGCAGTGCGAACGGGACTTGACCCCAAGAAAAACAGAAGAAAAAAAATTATATTTTATATAGTTTCTTCGACGCAAAACTCGCTTTACTACCAAGTCTTAATGCGCATTGTTATAAATAAAAGAGTTTTCAGTTAAGTTTGTAAGAAATTATCGTTGTGCTAGTCTAGTTTTTGAGTCCCAGGGTCAGAGAGCTTGTTGCACCTCTCCCCATGGCTTTAGAAGAGATGAATCACCGAATCCAATCCACCTTTAGACAAACAATCATCGCTAACAAAGGACAATAAATACAAACTTACTGACGACCAATTTACTTATGAAAATGCATTCACAAGTCAGGAGAATTAAGGAAATCGCACCACGTTAAGTCCTGTTATTTATCGCCATTTTTCCCTTTTCTTGGTTTCTTTCCCGGACAGAAGTTAACGTATCCTATAAGCTCTTTCCATATGCTTTCATTAAAGTAACTCCCGACTCATTAAATTAGAAAAATTAATAGATTAAAAGGTCCTTGACTATATAATAATGGAATGCTGGAGTCAGGGCAGGGCTGAACTCCACAAGTTTTCACGCGCGCGCCAACCCTAACGAAGAAAGCGCGCGACGGAAGCCTCGTTACCCTAACCCGATTATAGATTAGAGGGCTAGAAACAAATTAGCCAAAGCTCATCCGGTGTGCAAGGGTTGTAACGCTACCAGAAAGAATAAAAATGAAAGCCATTTATTTCCTCTAAGAAAAATTCTTCGTGGGTGGAAAGAAAAACCACAGGCGAATACTTGTAATGTATTATACAGGGTGTTTGTGAAAGTCCATCAATAATGAAAGGGCGTATTTATTGGGCCATTTTGAGTCGAAAATGTTCTATGACATTTTGCCGTCCGAGCCACGGTTTTCGAGTTATGATTTGAATATTTTAGGGATGACCCCTTCATTAAATTAGCGCTGTCTTTCAATTTCTAAATTAAATTTAAGGGGTCATCCGTAAATTACTCCAATCATAACTTGAAAACAGTGGCCCGGACGGAAAAATGTCATAGAACATTTTCGACTCAAAATGGCCCAATAAATACGCCCTTTCATTATTGATGGACCTTTCACAAACACCCTGTATATAAGCGCCTGTAAAAGTGTTTCACACGTTCAACAGGAAAAATATGTGGTTCCAGATTAATAGCAAATACTGTTATTTTTGGAGCATTTCCGTCTTCATTTAATTTCCAAGATGAGACGATTAAACTATTAATTAAATAAAGGTGGTCAAAAGAGGAGAAGGGACTAGAGTTTTAGGTACACTGGCCCTAGTTTTAGTTAACGTAACAATTTCGACCCTAATTTTCTATCTCTGTACTTCCTTTTTAATAAGTTTTCACTGCAATTTTACAAGTCAATCTCGCTACGTATCAATCATTTGCGCATCACTTTCACTACAAACGTCTCATTTTACTCAGAATTTAAGACAACCATCGAGCTTCACTTGCTTTGGAAACGTTCCATAAACAACACAGAATAAAAATGAACTCAATTATTCAATTTTGATTAAAGTTTTCATTACTTTCGTGTAGTTTTGGACTAAAATTTAGGTCGGTCTACAACAAACCATTAAGGAATCATTATATTACACGCCAAACAAAGGAAGATATAAAAAAATTCCGTTTTCTACAAGGAAATTTAATCCATTAAAAGCTTTATGTAAGAAAAACTTCAAACAGCGGTTCCCTTTAGGCGGGAAATATAGACTATTTTCCTTTAATAACCGCGTTCCTGACGAGAGCCATCAAGACATTATGGTTCTTACTTGGAGGAAAGAACTACGGACGATATCTTTACTTAAAACCTCCGTAATACCAACTTTAAACCATACCATGGGTTCACAACACCTTCGTAGTTATTTCTTTCGGGTTCTATGTGTATAAAATAACAGTGACAATGGAGGAAGAGGTCGCAAAAGCGATTATATTGTAAAATCCCCCAAATACTTTGCGTCTTTAATGTGTTTATCTTAGTGGGAAATCTCTCTTTGACAAGTCAGTCTTTTAGGACGGTACTTGGCCCATTCCGTTGGGAAGATTAGATGGGAAAGACCGCTTAACTCATCGAATACCAAAGTCAACATTAGTCCATTATATTTCTAAGGCGTTCAAAAACCCCAATAGGTTTCGAACAAAATATTTAACATAGTTGCCAAGAAATTTTAGACTTTATTTTGACGTTGATTCCCTGTTATTTCTTGTCATTAATCAGGTAAACGCGTACGGATTGAGTGGTTTCTCTTTATTTCCCAAGTGCGAGCGAGAGTAAGAAGCAATGATTATTAATCACGGCCTGAAAGACTAGCTGAAGAATCCTAACTCCGAGATGAAGAGAGGGAGATGCTTTAAGGAAATCCTACTAGATCCCAATGTGACGATCAAGTGCTAATGGTGAATTTCTGCCGTGTTAATTCTCAAATCTGATTAATTCACGAAGGAATCTCGTGTGGAAACATAGTTCATTAAAGACAATCGATGTTACATTTAATCCCGAATTCCTTTAGTACCTTGTCTGTTGACAACCTCGCAGAAATTGACCATCTTTACACGTTAACACTACTATGTTATCCGGCTCTAACCAAAATCGTGGGGAGTCCACGACATAAATTTGGCCTCTCCTGGTCCAGGAGCCTAAGAACCTTCATTTTTTTAGGGCCACATTTCATTGATTAAGGCTAAGGGATATACAACCCTCTTTTCCCGTTAAAAGAATAAGCCTCCATCCCCTTCTCCATCGAAGATTTTTAGCGAAGGCCGTTAAGAGAATTCTTGATTGATTTTTACCAAACTCACGTTGAGTCCTGGAAAACAACTCCAGGGTGGGTAGATTCTCATTTCCCCTGTATAGAATTCGCAGCACGAGTTTAATGACATGATGCAATTCCCAATGTTCAATCCGCAAAAAGGTATAAATTTACACCATCACCGGGAATCGGATCGCAAAATGCAATAAATTCTATGTGAAATATTATTTCGTACGTGTTTTTCTACGAGTAATAATTCAAAATTCCCTGTGATTCCAAGTCATCCTATATTCCCATTGCGGCAACAGTTTCTAAATCATAATATTTCTCCAAATTGTCTCAATTAAAATACCACAAACATTTTAAGTCCCGGTTGATACTTTCTCCACAATTAATTGGAATCACTTTTCAAGTACAGAACCGGTTATTAAAATTTACGTATTGTTTCAAAAATTCTATTGTAAAAAGAAAAGAAACGAGATGAAGAGCTAGAAGAAAAGGCGATTGAAGAGGAAAGAAAAACGGAGCCATTTTTCAAATTCATCCGCGTAACATCAATTAATAAGGCTCGTTCGCGTCGTTTCCTCTTTTATCGGCGACTGGAGATTTATAATTAATTAATTAACGTTGACGCTTCTTTTCTATCAACAGTGTTCTGTAGGGTAAACGCATTGGCGTATGAATACCCAATGTATAAGCGCGTAAGAAAGAAAGTAGGTAGGTATAGCTTGTGCCAATGGTGCACCGAGTATGGCCTAGCGGAGGATCATTTTTTATCTTCCCGAATACAATGAAACCTTTCTCTCCCTATACTAATCATTACGCTCACTAATCGAGAAAAATGGAAAAATAAACTGTACCTAATCCTTGGACGCCATATAGCTAGTGGCAGTACGGGTATTTCCTATTATAATATATAAGTAAAGGTTTTTTCTCTCTCTCTCTCAAACGTTTTAAGTATAGAAACTCACGCACTTCAGTAATTAATTACCCAGCAGTTTTTGGATATTTTATAAAGCAAAACACTTTACGAAATTAGAATGGTGGTGGCACAATAACAAAAATATAACCGGTTATAGCGAATAACTTTTCTAATTTCCTTAAAAAGGTTAATATTTATAATAAAGTGTGTATTCTAATTAGATCTAATCAAATTTAATTTAATTCAATTCAAAATATTAATTATATATACGAAATTTATTTCCCTGTAGTGGTTTACCCCTCAGTTAAAAAAGGATTATCGGCGAACTCTTATTGCATTACATAAATAAATCTTTCCCTCTACATCTTGACTTCAAACTAAAAATATCTTGGTTGAATAGCGAACTTGGGGGCCAACTTTCATTAAAGCCATCGAAATTACTCAAATGACCCATTAGGTAATAATAACGAAAGCCCGAAGCTACGCGTAGAAGTTCACGAGAAACTAAAAACCTTCAAAAAACCAAAAATTATTTCCAACATTAGCTTTGTAAAACTGGGTTGATTCGGATTCCAAATGAGCGTATCGACTCTCCCCTCTTTCTTCCACCACCTGTTCCGGGATTTTTGAAACAAAAGATAAAAAAGCCAATCGCCCATCTATCATAAAGGTATTTCAAATACAGTTTCAAATACTAGAGATATTTCCAGCGTAGCGACGAGCTTAATTTCAGACCGTTCCTTAATTTGAGAAGAGAGAAAGGTGGCTATACTCGAGTTAGAGGGAATTTATATAAACCCAAGGCGGATGATTACGCTACGTTGGTCCTCATAGGAAATAAAATAGTGTTGATCAAGTGAGAGTGAACACAATTATAGCTAGGTATCCAAATATAAATACGAAAAGATATTTTCCTTCCTTTTTCCAGGGGCTACAAAATTTCTCCAAGAAATAAGTTTAGAAGTTTAACCCTAAGGGTTCGGAATTAGCTTGAACCCGCTATTTGAACCAACCCTACCATTTCCTACCTCTTACAAAACAAATTAAATACAAAAGAAGAACGAGACATATATCGAGTCAACAAGGCATAGGTATATTCTAATGGAGAATGGTCACGGAAAAGTTTGGATAAGAATTTAAGCGTCGAACCTAATTGGGTGCAGGAAAAATAACGCGGCTTACATTTTTGGGAAAATTTTAAAACTTAAAATTTGAAAGTTGTTTCCAACTGAAAAGTTTCCCCCTCCCCTAATTAAGTTAAACACATTACCTTTTCACTTATGTGATATAGAGAGTAAAGAAAAACACAATGGTCAAAATGGTGATCCTTGTGATGTGTTAGAAAGACTCAAAAATAAAACGTCCAATAAAATTGTCTGTCAAACTTCGACAGGAATTAAAGGATAGTGTCGTGCACGGGGTTTCCTTATTTTCTTCAAGGGGCAGACCACTCTGCTGATTTTTTGCAGTTTTTATAACTGCCGAATTGATTATTTATTCAAGTTAACCTGCACTCATTTTCAACATTCTCTATTTTGGCAATGAAATGGTTGCTGTCTGATTAAATGTAGAAGCAAATGATGAGTAAATTCCTCCTCGATTTCATTAGAGTTATTTTACAGGAGCTTCGGTGTAGACGTCGGTCTAGTGACTAGTCTGTCTTGGTAAAGATGGAAAGAGAAGGTGCGAAGAAAACCTCGCAGGCAATTTCCCCTGGTTTGGTCCATTTACGCTTGCCATTCAAGTTTCAACATTGGGCGTGCGACGAGATGAGCCAACAACCCAAAGCAATTCATCTTATTCAACGACAAGCTTCCGATTTCGGTCGCCGACCATCCTACGTACTCCATCTCTCTTTCACACCTATGAATTTTGGAAGGATACCTTCTCTTCCAACCACCAACTGCGGAATTTAGGACAAGAAGACTTATGTCTGACGAATTCCGTCAAACCTAACCACCTTTACTTTCATATCTTTTACAATCCGGGATACGGGTTTCATTAAATTTCAAAACGAAGAGTGGAATGATCAAATTCGACACCGAAACTCATTCCTAAAATATATTCTCATCTAAGGGCGCATTTAAAATTCGAAATGGAAACCCAAGCTTCGTGTTACCTTAAATCTTTTTAAGCCTTGGTAAGACGCGTGTTAGACTGGCCAAAATATGAAGTGCGGAATTCAACCTTCAGCCGGAATAAACCCCTTTTCAGTAAGAACTACACTCTTCCCAAGATAAGTAGGATTCTGTTGTAGTTGCGTCTCAAGTGAAAATAAGAAAATCATTTTCTGTTTGTTTCAGGAGGTTTCTCTTTTATCCAATAAAATGTAAGAAGCAAAGCGCGAAAGAAAAGATGCACGATGACGCAATTGTCTTCTTAATAGGCTCTCCCAAAAGGGCTAAAAGGGGTAAGTACTTCTTTCCCGCTAGAATGCCCTGGATCCGAATAATATTACTAGGTACCTTAGGCAAAGTCAAGCTAAAGGGAATGTGAAAGAACTTATGGGGAAATAAAACCCTTAGTATTCTTTACGTAACATGGAGATGGATAGTATAAAATGATACACCATTCCTTTAAGAGTACGTATACGAAAAGAAGCTACAAGAGTCTGTCGCAGTCGTCCGTTTACAGGTGCGCTCTTTCACTAGATCCTAGTAATGGTTTTTTCGTGTTTCTAAATACGAAAGGAGGCCTCGGGCTAGAGAAAGGATCTTAAGGTATCGTCGTGATTGATGCTAGAAGCACGTGTTTTCACTGGCTAATAATCGCACCTTCCAATTGGTTTCTTTCAGGCCATTTCAGGGTAAATTATTCTCACCCTCAGGACCCCTGGGTCCGAAATTTCACACTCATCTCTAGGTGACTATAATCCTCGAGTTCCTTTGTTTCCTCAAAAAAAAAATCATGGAATTCTTTAGATAAAAATGAAGGAGCTCAAAGACTAGAAACCGATTTCTCCGATTTCCGAATTCTAATATACCCTCGTGAAGTCAACCCATTCAATCGAAGAGGGGGATGAAATAAATTGGTTTCGCGTTCGAATTTCTTTCCTATAACAAGGTTGCCACAGTATCTGGAAAATCCGGAAAAGTCAAAGAAATGTCTTTAAATTGTAATAAAAGTCAGGGAAAAGACAGAGTTTTATATTGGTACGGTAATTTAGTTATAAGTTCATTTCCTGTTACTAGACATTGGTCTAGGAAAATGTCTTTAAATAGTCAGGGAAAACATGGATTAGTAAGGGAATTTTGAAATGAAAAGCATGTGGCAACCCTGTAAGATACGCCTGCCTGGAAAGGGAGAAGTTAAAAAACGGGGAAAGTTTTACTATAGGTTTTTCTTAACCAATTTCTTCCCTAAGTTTCGAGATCTTTTTCGTTTTTCCCTTTTTCTTTCCATTTTGTTATTCTATTTTCCTTTTTTTAGTTTCAGTTTGAGAATAGAATCAGCTAGTTTCTTTTGGAAAACATTAGAATGAATTGCGCAAAAAACGTAAAAGGATTGAAGGAAAGAGAAAAGTTCAGGAAAACTTTAAAAATAGCAGAGAAAAATAAATATATTTTAGGGTGAATTTCGCTTTTGCTCTAAAGCATAAGCCATTCAGAAAGAATAAATAATGATAAGTAAGAAAATTAACTCGAAGACATTTCTGTCGTGAACAAAACTATGGACGCAAAGGCTTAAAATGGATTTCCTTATTAATATTCCAGGTGAGAAATCTATATAAATTATACGAGGATTAGTTTTTTGCGCAAAGGCGATAAATAAAACCATTTCTTTTAGGTTACGCGTTCCTCGATAGATATCGTAAACAAATAGTTCTAGAAATTTCACAAGACATTCGCGTACTCCTCGAGGCTT
Organism: Phalangium opilio; assembly: GCA_019434445.1. Classification (NCBI taxonomy): domain Eukaryota; kingdom Metazoa; phylum Arthropoda; class Arachnida; order Opiliones; family Phalangiidae; genus Phalangium; species Phalangium opilio. The sequence goes on along the minus strand of JAEQBA010004625.1, from coordinate 9,989 downwards.
CAGCGTATATTTCTAATATCTATGAAGCACGCACGAAGGGTAAAATAGCGGGAGAAGCGCTTAAAAAGAGGAAACAGGGGCGGTTTCCATCCGGAATGGCCTTTATCGTGTTGGAGAATGACGAAGCGCCAACACTCACGAAAAGGCACCCTTACATAAGAGAGAGGGCAGAGAAAGCGCGCAAAAAAAAAAGAAATAAAATGTCTATGAAAATGCAATTACGCCCTTACTCCTCTTTAGTATTATTTTTAATTACGAATTTCCGCAAAAAAATTAGTTACTCCCCGGCAAATTGCTATCAGCTTCTTTTATACATTCGTAGAAACGATAAAACTAGTAGCGATTCCTCCCACGCCTCTTACGAATTGATAATGTTCAAATCAAACGAAATGGCGAAAAGAATACCTTGCCTAGGATTATGTCTAATACCTCATAACCTCATATTTTAACATAATCACTCGCGATTCTATATAGAGCACTCCCTGACTGCCAACGTTCTCCTGAACAAAGAGAATGATTACCTTAAAATCTATTTAAAGAAAAAAATGAATACGCCTTCAAACCAAGGAGAGAAAGACAAGAGATGAAGAGAGTTGGAAAATAAAAAATAGAACAAGTATTAATTTTTGGTTGCGTTGCGAACTAGGTAGGAAGGGTCGCTCGAATAAAAAAAATACCATTTGAATAATAATTGGAACACATTGAAGCGTAAGCAACAAAAAGAATATAGGCTTAGACGAGGATGAAGGAGAAATAAAAAAGAATTAGGAAGCGGAAAAAATTAGATGGAAAGGAGTAAGGAGAGAGAGAAAGAGAGTAGCTTGGGCGAGTGAGTGAAGGTAGTAGTAGTAGTAGCCTTTTTATCGCGTCCGAGATTCGTAGAAGCGAAAGGCGCTATTCATCTCCAGGGATGGACCGTGAAGGTTAAACGAAGAGAAGTCTTCCGTGTGAAAATATCTGACAGTTTTGGCTGGGAGAAGAAAAGAAGCTTCATACACCTCGATACCTTCGCCTAGATTTACAACCCGTTCGCACTAACATACTAAAGTTTCCGTTAGAATTTACTAATTACAATTGAAGGTGCAGAAAGCCGGTTATCGCCTTTGAATTTCCAGAAAAGAGGAGTTTATCGTTTGCAATCATAATTGATCGCTGATATTTTTCACTCAATTAACTTGGGACTAAATAAATTCCTGTAAGTACACCTCTGAGGTCAACATTCATTATTATGAACATTATCATGTGGATACGACAGTTTTCCACGAATTAAAAGTAAAGAGAGATTACTTAAGTCTAGTTAAAATTATGGGAGAGATATTTAATGAAGGAAAATATTTTTAGTGCGAACGAGTTATCCTCGCGAGTGCTCCGCCCGCGTCCAATTTGTGACGAGGGTAGAGATTTAAAGCCCCTCCCGCACTCTATAATCAATTTTTCATTACCAGCCGAAAGATTTCTTTCTTTTTCATCTTTCGCGCATTTTTTTGCATCACCCTAGAAACAAGCTTAAGATGAGGAGCGGATGAAGAAAAATTTTTCTGTTAAGAACCATCCATTTTATTCCCACCCAGAGATGACAGATGTCCGCTACTAAGAATATTATGTTAAATACCGCATCTCGAACCCAGTGAGTGTACCGTACTACACTCGTACGAACAAAAAAAAGAACTAGGCCTGAATTAGAATTTTGGCAATGGCCAAATAAATTTGAATACGAAAGTCTGCAAGCTGGTATATTACAACTACAGGAAAAGGAAAAATTCCTCTCTCGCCCCCTCTCAATTTTACCAATATCTTCGTGTCATAAGTAAAACAATTCCAAACTAAGTTGCCAATAATTATCTCTCAGGTTTGTACAGGTTTTCTGAAATTTATTTAATCAACTAATTACTTCATCGAAAATCCTTACATCATCCGCTAATATTCTTCGAAACTAAGTTTATAAACTTAATTTATAAGAATTAACATACGTTCAAACCAATCAGCACTTTAAAATGGGCACACAACTAAAACTAAGAACAAATCCTGATAAAAATAAACTAGAGCCTGGTAAAAATCGAGAAAACATCAAAGACCTAAATCTAAACTTCCAAGTTTCTTAGTTAAATTGGCGAACACGAAATAGGTATTAGAGGGAATTGAAGCGGCAAAAGTCTCCTTTAATTTAAGTTTCTTAACTTTAAGTCGTAAGAGTTAACTTTTATAAAAGGTTTTTAAGTAAAGAGGTAGTTTCTACGAAGAAAACAACAAAGTCTTAATGCAAAGGTTTGACATCTTCGAGAGAGAGAAGTCGAGGTTAAAATAGAGAGAAACCAAAAGTAGGAGAGAAAAGAAAAAAAATAGATGTTCCTTAAAAAGACTAGACAAGAGCAAACGGACACGACAAAACAGATCGAACTAGCTGACGGTTGAACCAACCCCCTTGAACCATTCTTCCTTATTTTTCGAACCGAATTGGTCTTACTCTATTCTCAACTATAGCTAGGACTGTCCGTATAACCTATAATCCTGAACAAAGGAACTGGGCAGATATACGCCCACCCATAGGGATCACTATACGTTGAAGCCCCAAAAAACAGGAACTAAAAATAAAAAAGTATTCTACCGTCTGATAGACGTCAGTTACACGAAGTATGCTCAATCAACGTTTCATTTCCTTGATAGTTGCATGAAGGCGATTAAAGTATAAGTTTTCAGTGATGGATATTTGATACGCGGTCGAGAACGAAAGAAATATCGAACAGAGATAATTACGTCGGAAAATAAATGATTCTAGGTATCTTTATTTAAAAAGATAGAATATGGTACGTCAGATTCCGAATAAATATGGATGTTAAGAAGGACGCGGTCCAAAGACGGTTCGATCGAAGATATATTCTCTATAAAGGATATCGAAAGTAACCTAAGAGAAATAAGTCTTACAAAAGTTGAATTACGATCATGCAAAACTAAATGAGATATGCGACATATTCTCATTTTGTAGAGGTAACATTATCGCGACACTTATTCCTACCACATTACTGTAGGTAAGAATTGGTTTTCTATATCCGTTGGACTACAATAGAAAGTCAGTTGATATCCCACCCATTACTTAGTCTATAATACTAAAGTTTTGTTCAACGGCATTTGTTAAAACGAACTAAGTATAAGCGCAACTAATATATAGGTTAAACCTCATAGGAGAGAAAGTAGTCCATCTCAAGAGCGGTTGAACGTCCAATGCCCCCCTCTCTCTCTCTCTCTCTCTCTCTTCTCAGTAAAACTGATTCCCAAATGGATATCGACTACGTCTTGGCGAAAGTCGAAATATATAGGGGGTGGTATAAGGTTGAAGCTTTTCTGGGATTTCACTAGCTACCCTCCCACGCATGTGGACCCAACTCCAGGGTATTCAACGCCGCGATTCCTAACTCGCAAGTACAGCGGACAGCAGTCCATACTCTATACATATATCCAAAAGGGACACGAATTACCCGCTTTTCCGTCAGAAAGAAATATGGAACAAGATAGACAAGAGGTAATCTCAACTTGAATTGACAATTGTATCCTACAAACGCGACGGAATCCACAGTAATGAGCACAATGCGTCAAGGAAAGATGCCAGAAAACCTTAAGAGTTATTCCGGATTAAAAAGAACGAGAGATCGAGTCCGGGGATATATATATATATATAGGAGTCGAAATTGCTAGAGCTAACGGGAACGTCATATTTGACGAATATTGGCGAACGCGATCCCAACCTAACGCCCACAAAATGTCCCCCTCCTTTCCCCAATATCACAGGGAGTACACCTTTCCAAATAGTATAAGAAATTCCACAATTTTTGGGACATAGGAAGAATGATCATTTAGGTGGAATTCTTCTATTCCATCTTTAGTCTCGCCAATAAGTAAAGAAAAAAAAAGAAAAAATGAAAAATACCCATTCAACCATGCATGTAATTCAATACGAGAAATACTTCTTACTACCTTCTACAGTTGTTTACTCCAAGTTATATTTGTGTCTCGAGTCAATTTGAAAGCCAAGTGGAATATGGATAAAAGAAAATTGTCAGAAGTCGTCTACTGTATTTTTATATCGAGGGTTGAGGATACACAGCGAGGTTGGTTGGGGGAACTGTCCGAGTGCGTTGTCCAGAATCGATCATAGACTCTTCAAGAATCGATCCCTTATATATAAAAATGACGATGTAGCAATCTTTTATTTGGACATCATACATATTTGTTCGAAATAAGAGACACCCCCCTTAAAGAGTTCGATAAAACCTGAAAGAGTTGATAACAAAGAGTAAAATTCGATACCTCAAAACTATTGTTAGAGCGATGATTCAAAGTTTCGATCCATGAAATAACCTTGATATTTTATCTATATACAAACTTAAAAATTACTTAGATTTTCCATGTGGATATTGGACAAACAATGCGAGTTCTATGTAGTTATACTCGATATAATGTGCTTTGATAGCGAATAGTGTAGAAAAGAAGTAGTACTTGGATACAAACGTTCTTATTCTAGGTTATCGTTAATCATTATAAAATAATGTCTCAGTGATAATTACTAATCTATCTTTACCTTTCATCTACTATATATTTACATGAGAACTAAAATAAAAATTGCCATGAATTAATAAATATTCCAAATGAATATTTTCATGTAGTTTCCATTATTATATTCAGCAGACATTGAATTGAACCAATATTTGTTATTACTTTTCATCATTGATTTTTTTCCCTTCATAAATTGCAATCGGTATGAAAGATAGAGCCAGGCTCCGATAAATTGGATCGGAAAATACAATAACTGGATTTTTTTGTATCTTCAGAATTCGATTTATTACGAAGTGGGTTGTAGATTCAATAAAAATATTTATAATATCAAAAGAATTGTTATAAATATTAATGGATAATTTCGGTTCTGCAGCGTACCGTAGTAATAGAGGAGAATAGAAAGTTATCTAAAGTTACTAATGATCATAATCATAATCATAACAATAGAATAATTCCGGGAAGAATAAATACCCCGGAAGAAAAATTCTTAGAATGTATATGACATAGGTGACACCAATATTCTAGATTTTATAGAACTCTGAGAACGGAGCATGAAATTTCTCATGTAGAGAACCATTTGCTCTAGCGTGAACTCTTTGCAGAGGTAGGTTTGACCCTGTTGACATAAAGACAAAACTAACAAAAGTGGAACGAAGAATGCCTAGGAAATATCTGTTCTATAAATACTCGGTCGATTTCGAATTAATTTAAATGACCAAGGCCTAACCGGTGTCTAGCTATCGAGTGGAACCATTACTCGATCATTACGATCGTCTAGGCGACGGGACCAAACATCATCGAAGCGTAATTATCCATCGTAATTGTTACGCGCCGATAATAGAATCAACCAAGCCCCAGTGATTCGAAAACTTGTAGTTTCAAACTAAACCCTTTCATATAAATTCATTTCACAATGAAGTATTTGTTTGACCCATTCCCTAGCTGTTGATTTTCAAGAGTTACTACACGGCGTCTATAATATACCATATAGCAATTTTCCATCATTGCTAGGTTTGAATAAGAGTGTCTTGACCCATGACATGAAAACCATATTAAGTCGATAGTGCAATTTTCCATCCTTGGGGGTTTTTGACCTACTAATGCATTTTCTAGCATTTTACTTTACATGAAAAAGAAAAACAATGCGAGTTTAGACCTAAAATCAATACAAATGAGCATCACTGTCCTTAATATTTTGTTTTTTAAGCCTTGGTCAATATAGAAGAAATCAAGAGTGGATAAAAATGAAGTGAATAGTCAACGGTACCGAGTTTCTTACTTAAATTTGAAGGGGATGGTTGAGGATTTACTCCGTTTTATAAACTCCCGAGTCCATTCGACTAAAAAATCTAAAACATGGAATGAAGGCGATTTCATTCTTTGATATTTCGGTTGCATGGTCGAGTCGAGAAGAAAATAGATTTCTTTCCAGACGGGTCGGGTTAAGAGAAAGTCAAAAGCAGACGCCATTTGCGAGTGAAGGTTGTGGTAACACGCTGCGGGGTGGGCAATGCCGAAACCAAATAGGATATAAACCCCAAATAAGAAATACATAACTAGTAGTAAAACGAATAAAAACGTTCTAAGCTCGAATAGACTTGATAAATCAAGGCACTTGCCTAAAAGAAACTTTACTACTAAAGCCTTGGTCTTTTTGATACTAATTTCAATGAATACTTTCACTTTATGGGCTTCTAGATAAAGGAAGAAGTCGGGAAGGTGGTTCTTTTGGAGCAGGCGGTATATGAGGACCGCCTTCTCGACTCCAAAACAGGGAAGAGGAGGGACGCGGTTGTTAAGGAAACCTTGCATCGTCTTTTCTCTCCTACGCAATTGCCTTTTTTTACTATTAAACGTAAAAAGAATATAGTCTTTTATATAAAGTAACTAGATCCGGACGGTGCAGGGTGTATTTAGTATAAGCTATACGGAATATATATCTCGGTAGAAAATAATGATTCCGAAGAAACCATTGAAACGCTCCGTATGCTCTCAATTGCAGGGCAATCTGAATTGAATAAGGTACAAGAACTATGTTTTCCTTTTGAAGATAAGCCTTGGTTAGATTGATATTGTAATTACCAAAAACGGAAAGAACAACTTTCAAGCCATATCGTTTGAGATAAATGCGATTTTTATATTAAAAACTTAATTTTTACCATATATAAATATATATAATCGATTTTCATGAGGGAAAATGTTTGGGATAAATTAAAAATATACGCAGTAAATTGTCGGTGGAAAAGTAAATTTTCGTGATGAAAATTTAAATTTTTAAAAGAGAAAACCCGTTAAAAAGAGAAAGAACCAATAAATGTTGTTACAGTAATGAGTGTAAAGTTAGAAGAAACTTAACTTTTAAAAATAGAGATGCATTTGGGAATTGCCTTAACAATGAGGGTCTAGATCGCCAAACATGATAGAAGATTTGAAGCTGATAAATTTGAAGTAAAACATACAGATCTCCGAGGAAATTCGCCTCTCGAACATAGCTATACTTAGAGATAATATTCGACTAACTTCAATTGAATGAGCTTTAATTCAAAACTCCCCCTAGACTGCATATATTATAGTTGAGTACAAGCGCACTTGGTAAAGACAAGTATAGTATCCGTACACAATATCATATAAGGGAACAAAATACAGGGCTTATCAAGCGCGCTTGTCTCCGACAAATTTAAATTCACTGCGAACTATTTATTAAACAACAGAACGTTTTCGTTAAAGTTATTCGGTAAACAAAGCGGGACTATAGGATCTCTTTCCATCTTCTTGATGAATTTTAAGTCTCTAAGTAGGCACTGCCAAATTAGCAATATACTTTATACGACGGCTGACGAGAGGATAAAAAAGCCGGAGAGACCTTTTACGTCTTTTTCGTGGATAAGTGGATTACACGGCTGACCTTTTTTTAAACGTATTACTAAAACTAAATTTGATTAAACGAAAGAATGGGATGGGAGGAGTTGAAGTATTTCAGAGAAAAAGAAGTCCTGAATACTTTAAAATTCCATGGGTTTACACTGGATTAGCTATATACATATATAATAATACTTGTGTTGCAGTTGCATAACCAAAATAATTTTTTGTTCTCAAACAAAATATCATACATGTAAATGTAACTATCTGTATATCAAGATCACCCTTGCTGCACATAAGAACTTCAAAAATATCAGGCGCACCCTTTCTATATTCAAACTGTGACAAACCTTCTCAAAAATAATTCCATTTATGAAAATTAGGTATGTTAAATTATCTCGAAAAAAAATAATCATACAAAATTAAATTAGTACTAAATTAAATACTAAATTTTTAAATAGATAATTAACCTATCGTCAAGCTAAATTCCATTAAAAAAGAATAATATAAATCATAAAATTCAACACCCCTTATTAAATATAATGGAGTAGTCCACTAAAAAGCGACTTGCACTCCTAATTAACGCCGCCACGAGGCTACTAAGGCTTAACTCACCAGACAAAATTTCGCAATATAAATTCGGCCAAAATTCAAGGAATCGTAGAATCCATTGATCATAAATCCGCTTTAGTAGATACCAATAATTAATTAGCTACTTTTATCGCGAAACAATCAAACTTTTAATTAAAAGTATTCTAGCACATTTTCAATTTCATCGAAGTCTTAACAGCGTAACGTTTTCTCATGGCTGTTAAACTTGCGGGAAGAAAGAGGGCGAGCAAATTTGGATCAGGGGCAGTTCAATTCGGTTTGACTATTGCATCCCCCTCTCGCTTCTTGCTTGTAGACCCGATAAAAAATTAATTTGAGAAAAATTCGCCTAAATGGAGGGGTATAGATTTAATTAAATCACAATTTAGAATTATGGTATTTTTTCCTCTCTCCCTCTTTGAAACTTGGTTCAAAAATTTATTTAAAAAAAATATCGATATGACCCAAATTACGTCGTTTGACCTAAAATTTTATAATTTGGCCTAAAAGGATTCTAATGCGAACGAGCCTAAATAAGTCTTCGTTTGCAACGGTTTTGAAAAACTTATAAGAAATCGCGAGCCGACAAGAAATAAAAAAATCGTCGATGCCAAAGAGATGTCGTGTTTCGCGATCGAATGATTTCGAATATCGTAAAAGGAATACGTGTTTCTGAAAGATTTCTACTACTCCCTTTTAATTCTTACATGAATTAGTTCAATTCGACACGTAATAATATTCCTTTTAATCCTATTTCTTTAACATACAAATAGTTTTGCCAGGCCTATACCACGCAAATTCATGTATGAAAGAGAAGTAATTCATCGGAACATTTTTAGTTTTTTTTGTTCCAAGAACAGTAATCCCCCCACCCCTGTCTTCTATCCGTTATTTCATTCCCTCTCAAACGAATTACATCGCGAAAGGGATTCTGGGAGACGAAATAAAGAAAGAAAGAAAAATTATATGGAAAGTCAATATTCGACTTGGAAAATCTTTTCTTTTGGCATTCCTCCGCGGATGTTTCTCGCTTGATAGAACACGAGAAAAAGTTCAAAAAGACCCCAGAAGAAGAAGAGGAAATCCAACCCTCATGGCATTTTTGCTTAACGTTTCTGATAATTTATTTATAGGCAAACACGAGGGGGTTAAGGCTTACAAGTGAGGGGTTACGTAAAGTCTGCTCTACAAGAAACAAATATGTATTTTTCTAGAAACGATTCCGATGGGGGCGGGAATCCGAGGGATGGAGAAAGAGAAGAGATTATGTAATAAGTTTAGCTTAAATACGCTTGCAGATTGTATAGCTTATTTTTGATGTTAATTGAGGTGTATATTGAATTTACTAAACAGACAAGGTAAAAATTCTTAATGATGAGGGTTCAATTTAAAATTTTGTATGCTCTAAGTTAAGTATGTGTGTAATATATTTTTAGCTTCTAATAAAAATTAAAATATTTCATTGAAATTACTTTCAGTCACTGCCATAGCTAAAGAGATATTTATAGGTTAGGAAAAACAGAAAACTTTCGAATCAATCTTTCCTTTGATTCACTTTCCCTTTAAATATTTTTTTCGCAATGGCTTTTAGATTTTCAGCGGCTTCCTTCTTTCAAACATTATTTCATGGAAACCTTTTATTCTCGAGGTTGTATTTTTTTATAAACGATCGATATATTGGTTTATAGATAGCAACCATAGATATTTCATTTTAAAATTTCTCTTTTTACTGGTGAAAAAAAAAAAATCAAGAAAATCAAGAAAGGAATCACTATTGGCATAACCCATTACATGGATGGACCGAGGAATGCTTTAAAAAATTCAGCTCTGAAAAATATTCCGCGACTCAGTCGAATTTTGGGACTTGGACTGACTATAGCTGGTATTGAAGTGCTTTTTATAACTCCAGTGTTTTCTATGGTTTTTCCCTCGGCGAAGGGAATATTTGCCCTCTAACATCTTTGGGTGGTGTAGTTGTAGGATGGGCCCAG